>WNYG01000021.1:461583-483017 GCA_021396235.1 Sporothrix pallida
CGGGGGAGGATGGTTAAAAAAAAAAAAAAAAAAAAAAAAAAAAAAAAAACAAAAAAAACACCCACCAAAAAAAAAAAAAAAAAAAAAAAAAAAAAAAAAAAAAGGGTATCACTAAAAAAGCTAAGAAAAAACGGCCGTAAGATAATGCATACTACAGGAATGGTCGTGTTTATATAAGACGAACGGGCTTGGTGCCTTGTATTACTGTGAATGGGTTGCTCCTGCCGATCTTGCAGTACGACTGTGTTCCGCCTTCCTCTGTTGTTCATAGCTCTTTCCTTCTTTTCGTCTTGTGTTTATTTCTTCTGCTCTTTTCCTTGACTCTAGTCTCTTACAGGCTTCATCGTCAACATGTCTGCTCCTCTCGCTGATCACTACGACCGTATGTCTGCTGTACCTGCCATATCTGCCTCACATCCTCCTGAGATCTCACACCTACTGACACGCTCACAGGCCCGGTCACCATTGCCGTCATTGGCGGCACCGGTCTCAGCAAGATCGAGGGTTTCGAGCCCGTGGCCTCGCTGGACATCACAACGCCTTGGGGCAAGCCCTCGGCTCCCATCCAGATTGTTGAGCACAACGGCGTGCCCTTTGCCTTCCTGGCCCGCCACGGCCTCTACCACCAGTTTGCGCCCCATGAGGTGCCCAACCGCGCCAACATTGCGGCCCTCCGTCACGTCGGCGTCCGCTGCGTGATTGCTTTCAGCGCCGTCGGCAGTCTGCAGGAGCACATCCGCCCCATGGACTTTGTGCTCCCCGACCAGGTCATTGACCGCACCAAGGGCGTGCGCCCCTTCACTTTCTTTGACGGCGGCCTCGTCGGCCACGTCGGCTTTGCGGACCCCTTTGACGGCAAGGTGGCCGAGGTGGTCAAGAGCTGTGCGGCGGCGATGAAGGGCGAGGGTGTCACGCTGCACGGCGACGGCACGCTTATCTGCATGGAGGGCCCGCAGTTCTCGACGCGCGCCGAGTCCAACATGTACCGGTCGTGGGGCGGCTCTGTGATCAACATGTCGGCGCTGCCCGAGGCTAAGTTGGCCCGCGAGGCCGAGCTGGCCTACCAGATGATCTGCATGGCCACGGACTACGACTGCTGGCGCGTGGGCGACGACAGCGAGGACGTTGGTGTCAGCATGGTGCTCAAGTACATGGAGGCCAACGGCGCCAACGCCAAGCACCTGGTCGGTGCCGTTCTCGACGAGCTCTCGCGCGAGCAGCACAAGGAGACTGTTCTGGCCAAGCACTACGAGGGTGCGTCCGTCATGGCTGTCCAGTTCATGACGAAGCCCGAGGGCCGCAAGCCCGAGGCTATCAAGCGCGTTGAGTACCTTTTCCCCAACTTCTTCGGCCAGTAAGCGGGCAGAATGGTGGATAAGAAGGGCGCCAAAGGCGTAAGGGACTGATGGTCAGGGAAAGATATCTTTAGGATATCTTAAAAGATGATGATTGTCTTTTGCGTTGGTTTATTTTCTTTTGTCTACTATTTCTCACACCGATTCACCATAGACGGCCTCCCATGATCACGAATAAAATAATAGAACACATTCAACATGCACAAAGTCTTTGGTAAAGGGCGTTAATAGATGCAAATGTCTCCCAAGCGCCTATGATGAGAATGCTACACACAAAAGCAGAACAATGTATCCATCCCGTAGAAAAAGCCAGGAAAAGTCATGCAATGATTGGAACTGAAATGCAAAGCTCTTTAAACAATGACGAGTATAGTGATATAAAGTGCGAATAATCAAACAGAAAATTGTTGACAACATGATATAAGACAAAAAGTCTTTTTAGTGACTGTCCTCCTCCACAACTACATCCACTTGCAAAGCGCCCGAGCTGCCCGTTCAGCGGCCGCAATGTGCCACGGCCGTGCATCCCGTTCGCTGTCGAGAATGCCCCGAACGCGTGCCAGAGTGCCCAGCGAGCGGTACGAGGTAAGGATGTCACGGGCCAGTGCATCGCTGGCGCGGTGTTTGGCGTCGACATGCACAATATTAACTTCGAGCACAACGGGAGCGTCGTCACGACCGATGCCGCCGCGCTTAATAAGATAACCGCTCACAAGTGCCGGCCGCAAGTCGACCCAGGTCGAGGCCGTGTTGAGGCGGTGGGCGGCGACAGCAATCCACGTGTTGTCCGTAACGTCGACGAGGACGACGTTGCCCTCGATATCAGCGACAGTGTTTGGGTCTGCCCCGGCCGCGGCGAGTTTGGCGTTGGCATCGTTGTTTGCAGCATTCGCGTTTGCGCTCGCATTGGCGGCTGCGTTGGCGTTATTTCCAGCATTGGCACCTCCAGCTGATGGAGTATTAGGTATGGCCGGGCTGTTGGGGGCGCCGGCCTTGCCTAGTTGACCGCCTGGTGTAGCCGGCGTCGGGGCACCGCCTGCTGGTGTCGTGCCGGCGGGCGTTGTGGGGTTGCCGAAGCCGCCGGCAGGCGTGACGGGGTTTCCGCTTTGTTCAGGAGAAAACACTGAGGCCTGGGGCGTTTGTGCCATTGTTTGCACCGAGAGCTGTGACAGGACTGTCGGAGCGACCGTGATGACTGGAGGAAGCAGCTCGAGCGCCGGCTGGGTGTCCACAGACACAAGAGTCAGGCTCATGGATGCGCGGGTCTCGGCCTTGGACAGGTCGGACCAGATGCCGATTTCTTCGGGATCCATCTGGCCGCACTTGGCAATAATGGCGCGCCAGTGCACCTTGAGGTTCGACACAATGGCGCACGTGTTGGTCCAGATCTCCCGTGCGACGGCGTCAAATGAGTTGGTGGCACCGTCGCCGTCTTTGCGCCCGACCCAGTAGGCTGAGCTGAACTGGCGCCAGCCACTGCCGTCGGTCCATGCCGCCGTAATCCAGCGCTCGTCGGCGCTCACAGCATAGGCCACATGGATGCACGAATTCTCACGCTGCACGTCGACAATTGGCGTAGATGAGAGCTTGAGATCGAGGTTGCGGGCAGGCGGCTGCTCAAGAAGGAATGCCGGCGCAGGCTTTGGGCCTCGCTGACTTGCACAGCGGTCATATACTTCGAGCGAGAGATACAACAAGTCGGTCGGGGTTGGGACGGCGAGGGATGTCGGCGACGACAAAAAGTCGGAGGGAATAAGCTGGAGGACGAGGTCGTTGGGTTCAGAGCTGCGGCTTGTAACGGCAATCTCGTATAGCTGCGACAACCGCTGGAAGGCTAGGCACGCATCGACGATCGCCGTTGTAATATCTGGACAGTACACAAAGTAGACGACCAGGCTCTTGCCAGGTGTATCTTCGGCTGCTAGAGCCTGGGCTAGCTTGTGCACCTGGTCGACGCCAGTATACTCGGCGCCAGGGACAGATGCCGACGAAGAAGAGAGATCGCTATTGAAGGCGACCATACCATCAACAACGCTGGCCTTGGAGGACAGCAGTTCGTGAGAGCCGAGACGCAGGGATTCGTAGACGATCTTCATGCGGTTGAGGAAGCCACTCACGCCGTGATACAGGCCCTGGTAGTTGGGGTAGGCGCAGACGGCACGAATGTCCTTGGGACCATGCAGCGGCTCGAGGCCGAGAACTTCCCAGAACTCGATACCTGTCGGCTTGATAGACAGCGTTGACTCGTTGCGCCGGATGCCGACAAGCGGCGTAGGAGCTGGAAACAGATTGGGGATGCGCTGGTCTGATCCAGGAGGCGCGCGAGGATGGAGACGGCCAGGCGGTGCAAGTTGCAGGGCATCCGGGACGTCGAGATACGGCTTGAGAGCACAGCGAGATGCGCCGTCGAGGGAGGCCGGCAGAGAATCTTCCAGAGTGGCAACCGAGTAGCGGATGCGCTGCAGCAGGGTCTGGCGCAGCTTGGATTTCTGTAGATCCTGGCCGTCGTCTTCATTGTAGACGGATCGGATGGTCGCGTGGGTGATTTGTTGCATAAGGATCTGTGCAACATCGACAATGTCGTCGTCTGCATAATTAAGCTCGTTTGGCGGCGGCAGAGGCTCAGCAAAGAAGCGCGCAATGGGGAAATCCCAGACGCCCTCGCTGTACGCTAGGGAAAGCCCCTTGGCTGCCTCAGGCGACGGAACGAACTCGGCCATGGCACGCGCACGCATTTTCCTGTGAACGGCCGTCACTGCGAGTGGCGCTTCATCGTCGTCCGAGTCTTCCGAAGACGAGCTCGAGCTGGATGAGTTGGATGACGTGTCGCCGCTATCCTCAAGAAGAAGAGGGCTGGTGGCTGCCGTGGCCGAGTGTAGAGAACTTGACTTTAGCCCGCGTGTTATGCTCGAGATAAGAGTTGCAAACTGCGGCGACGAGTCCGACAGGCCTGGCGGCTTCTTAAGCGGCCGCCGGAAAGCCGTTGGCGATGTGGCTGACGACAAGTCGGACTGCATGTCGGCCTCGGGATGGGGCCAGCTGAAGCCGAACTTGCCGTTGAGCTCGTACTTTTTGTTGTTCTGGATCATGAACTCGGTGAACTTGAGGCCCTCAAACAGCTTTCCAGGCTGTGGCGGCAGAGCTTGTCGTGCTGCACCAACGGGAAGGCCCTTATTTGCCTCGGCGATGGCCCGGACACGCTTGAACACAGTCATGGCGTTGAAAGGGCTCGGCGACCGCTTAGACCCGTTCTTTCTAGTGTCCACAAGATTACTGCGTGCATGTCGAAGTTCGGGCTTTGTGAAGACGGCCGAGTCTGACGGTTTGTTGCCTGTTTCGGCTGATGTCTCGCCATCCGTAGACGGTTGTTGTGATGGTGCTGGCGGAGGTGGTGGTGGCGGCATAGAAGGCGTTTCCGATTTGATCTGTGGAGTGGCTTCTGTGTTTGTGTCTGTTTGGGGGGCGCTTTGCATCTCCGAGTCTGGCTGTGTACTTGCAGGAGCTGATTCGTTTTGGCCGTTAAAATCCACTTCCATCTTGTCAGAGACAAGAGCCGCAGCAGAAGCACCGGACGATGGACCAGCCATGGCCGCAACGGAATTGGCGCCGTCGGCTTGCTTCGTGTCGTCGAAAAAGTTAAAATCGGCGTCCGTAATGTCATCGCCAAACATGTCTGCGCCAAGATCGCCGCCCAAGAGATTATCTGGTTCGCCCATGAAGGGCTGGTCTTGCTCGTCCTGCCGAGCACTGATATTTGGCCAGATCTCGCCTTCGGGTCCAGACGTTGCCTCCAGGTCCACTGGCGCACTGGTGCCGGCGAGGTTTCCAGGGCTGGAGGTTGAGCCGTCAAACGTCGGCGTCTGGCCTACAATGCCCAAAAGGCCATCGGGTGGTGTTGGGTAGATGGCTCCAGCTGCCGCTGTTCCGCCTCCTGGCCCAAGAGGATGCCGTACACCCAAGGGCGACGGCCCGTCAGACTGTGTTCCCTTGCCGATACTAGAGACAGTCTGCACATCTTCCATGACGACGTCCTCGGCAGCTCCATCTTCGTCTTTTCCAACCTCCTTAGGCCGCGACGCAGCTTCTTCCGCGCGCAGCTCTTCCAGATACGCCTCACGCAAGTCGGCGAGCGGGTCCAGCTTTTGAAACGGCGCAACCGTCACGAGCGAGTCCTCGAGGCACCAGAAACATAGAACCGAGGGCCATAAGATGACAACAGAGTCTTGGTTTCCAGAGTCTCCATTTTGCGGCTCGTCGTCGAGAACAAACTCAAGCTGCAGCCAGGTCGAGTCTTGCAGGACGCTGGCCGACGTGCCGCGCATCTCGAGCATCTTGGACACAAAGCTCTTCCAGCCATGCGGCACTGCCGGCAGTGGTACGCCATTCCGTTTTAAGCGAGCGAGGGCATACCGGCTGTCGTCGGCCGAGACTATCGGAGGGTATGCGTCTTGGACAGTCGCAAACTTGCCCCAGGGCGCTGTGAGAACGGCAGAGCCAGGGGGAGGCACGCCGGCATAGCATTCCCACTCGGAGCAGCCCATCCCGCGCAGCAAAGAATGCGACAGTCCGACTAACAGAGAGCCGGCCGTAGTCAACGTAATACGCAGCGTTGCAACAAGCGAACGGCTGTCGGTTCGGCTGCTCTCATTGCCGTCCCATAATGGATCGAGTGGCGGTAACAAAAACGTGCGGTTGTTGAGGGCGATGGCCTTGGCGTGCGAGCAGTAGGCAGTCGACAGGCTAGCCAGGACGGCAGACATGAAGAAATTGTAGACGACTTTCGTAGGTACGGAAGGAAATGCGGATCGTGGCTCAGACGTCTGCTGGCCTTGTGGCCCTTGTGATGGCTGTATCGAGCCTCCGTTTTGTAATATCTCGCCATCATGTCCACTGCTTGCAGATGTGCCTTGAGATGACGGCGCATCGACAACGCCAGGAAGCCCAGAGAGGCCAAAGGATGTGTGGAGTGCGGTCGAGTTTGCAGATGACGAGGCTGAGCTGTTTGGGGTGTTTATTGGGTTGGCATTTGTTCCGGTGGCTGGCTTGCCCAGGACGAGGCTGCTGGGGTCAAAAGCGCCTTCAGAAACAGTTGTCAGCTTGTAAGGGCCAACGTCGATCGTAGCATTGAGCTCAGACTTTGTTGGGGAGCCAATGGCCGAGCCGTCTTTGCGCAGAAGCCGGAAACACCAGATCCCATTCCGCCGCGAATCTGCAAACACGAGATGGCCATCGTTGCGCAGGGACTTCTCTACATCGGATGGCGAGAAGGGAAACTGGGCCGCAGATGCCGAGGCCACATGGCGGTAGAAGCGGAAGGCGATGGACGCAATGTTGGAGACGGCCAACGTGTTGGTCTCATATTCGCCGACTTCCATGTCGCGTTCCATTCGCCGGGGCAGGCCCTGGGCGCGGCCACCCAGCCGACTGGGGCGGGAAGGGGATGCGGCGGCGTCTGGTCTATGGCAAACCGCCCGGGCGGGGCATGTGCACGCGCCGTGGCGGCGGGAGAAGGGGGAGGAATGTCAAAAAAAGGCCGAGATCGGATATCGGATGTAGGAATGGGAGGATCGCGGAAGTTACGTTCGTTAACTCGTTGGGAGGCAGAGGTTCGATGAAGAAATGGTCCAGATACGTGGGGGACTGGACTCCATCGCCGGGTGGGCGGTGTGTCTGTAAGTATGTGTGGGACGAGAATAGGGGAAAATGCGTCGATGGCTGATGTCGACGCTCAAAAATAGTCGTGATGTTTCTCGTCGGAAATGATGCCGATAATAGGGCTTGTTTCGGATGGTGCGGTGGCAAACCGGATGAGCCGAAAGCTGCAGCACTCGAAGGCCGTTCGTAGAGATGCGCACGAGGGCGCGTGCGGGTTGTGGGGAGGTAGTGGATGCGCAAAGGCTGTTGTAGCCAAATTGCTGAAGACAACAGAAAATCGAGGCGCGATGTTGATGTCGCTCGCCTGAGCACCCATTCAGTGTGCTGTGTGTCGCTCTTTCCGCCAGTGACCGGCCAAGTCTGTTAGCGCTGTGCCAGTGCCAATGGCGGAAGGCGCTACTGTCTCTGTGGGGTTTGGCCGGCGCGGAAGGTGCTGCAGGGGAATAAGATACGTCCGTCCGTACTTTCCAGGGGTATGCGCCATTCGCCAGCCTGGCTTACCTAACGCGTGGAGCACTGCCAGAGTCAACTGATAAGATAAGACACGTGATGCGGCTAGACAGGCACATTTTTGGCAGGAAACAAGGGGCGCTGGGGCGGTGGCCAGGCAAGAACGAGGGGCAGAGGCAAAAGCCAAACAGAGTAGCTTGGGCAGGCAGAACACAAAAATCAAATTTCAGCGCCCGCGATCCGCTTTGGAACTGCCTAGAAGAGCATCGACACTGAACAAAGCTTCCTCACCAAAACGCAGCCGCCTTTTCGACCTCAACACAACATCCCCCAATTTCCCACGAAAACACCTGCGGACGCTCGACATACACCCCCAGAACATACGCATTTCCCCTTTATAGTCGTTTGGTCTCGCAGAGACTGCAATTCTCCTCCAACATGGCGATGAGTGCGTGCAATTGTCCCCGCCCCTTTTGCTTTTGCCCCTATTTTACGTTGTTTGGTCAGCAAGCTAACCTGTCGCCCAAAACACAGATCTCGACCTCTCCAACGGTATGAAAGCCCTCATACAGGCCCGATTGGCTTCCTGGGAGTTCCTGGAAGCTGTCGGGGCGCCCTATCGCGAGATTCGACAACATACTAACATGCTGCAGCGTCGGTGATTCAGGATGAACAGGGCCGGCCGTTTATTGTCGTTAGAGAGTGAGTTTCCGCCTGAATTTGGACAGACTGCCCTCCCGTGTCTCATTACACAAACTAACAACTACAGCCAAGGAAAGAAGCGGCGGCAGTATGGCAACGAGGCGGTCAAATCCCACATCCTCGCGGCACGGACAGTGGCCAACATTGTCAAGTCGTCGCTCGGTCCTCGCGGCCTCGACAAGATCCTCATCTCGCCCGATGGCGACATCACAGTAACCAACGACGGCGCCACCATCCTGCAGCAGATGGAGGTCACAAATCACGTCGCCAAGCTGCTGGTCGAGCTCTCCAAGTCGCAGGACGACGAGATTGGTGACGGCACAACAGGCGTCGTTGTTTTGGCCGGTGCTCTGCTCGAGCAGGCCGCCGAGCTGATCGACAAGGGCATCCACCCCATCCGCATTGCCGACGGCTACGACCAGGCGTGCGACATTGCCGTCGCCGAGCTTGACAAGATCGCCGACGTCCTGCCTTTCAGCCCCGACGACGTCACCAACCTGACCAAGGTCGCCCGCACCAGTCTGGGCTCCAAGATTGTCTCCAAGGCCCACGACCAGTTCGCCAAGATTGCCGTCGACGCCGTCATGTCGGTGGCCGATCTCGAGCGCAAGGATGTCGACTTTGAGCTGATCAAGGTCGACGGCAAGGTTGGCGGTGCGCTCGAGGACTCGCTGCTGGTCAAGGGCGTCATTATCGACAAGGACTTTTCCCACCCGCAGATGCCCTCCGAGGTCCACGACGCCAAGATGGCCATTCTGACCTGCGCCTTTGAGCCGCCCAAGCCCAAGACCAAGCACAAGCTCGACATTACGTCCGTCGAGGAGTTCCGCAAGCTGCAAAACTACGAGCACGAGAAGTTTATCGAGATGATCCAGCAGATCAAGGACACCGGCGCCAACCTTGTCATTTGCCAGTGGGGCTTCGACGACGAGGCCAACCACCTGCTGCTGCAGAACCAGCTGCCCGCTGTGCGCTGGGTCGGCGGCCCGGAGATTGAGCTGATCGCCATTGCCACCAACGGCCGCATTGTGCCGCGTTTCGAGGACCTGACGGCCGAGAAGCTCGGTACTGCCGGCATTGTCCGCGAGATGACCTTTGGCACCACGCGTGAGAAGATGCTCGTTATCGAGGAGTGCGCCAACACCCGTGCTGTCACCGTCTTTGTCCGCGGCAGCAACAAGATGATCATCGACGAGGCCAAGCGCTCTCTGCACGATGCCCTGTGTGTCGTCCGCAACCTGGTGCGCGACAACCGCGTCGTCTACGGTGGTGGCTCTGCCGAGATTGCCTGTTCGCTGGCTGTTGAGGACGCCGCTGTCCAGACCCCCGGCCTCGAGCAGTACGCCATGCGCGCTTTCGCCGAGGCGCTTGACGCCATCCCCATGGCCCTGGCCGAGAACTCGGGCCTCAACCCAATTGCCACGCTGGCCGAGGTCAAGAGCCAGCAGATCAAGGCACAGGGCGGTGCTGCGCGTGGCCGTCTGGGCGTCGACTGCATGGGCCTCGGCTCCAACGACATGAAGGAGGCCTTTGTCATTGACCCGCTTATCGGCAAGAAGCAGCAGCTGATGCTGGCCACCCAGTTGTGCCGGATGGTGCTCAAGGTGAACAATGTCATTATCAGCGGTTCGGGCGAGGACGACTTCTAGACGGTGTTGGTTGATCAAATTTCAAAGTAAAAAAATGAGGCGACATGTATAGAATAAAATTCAAATACGACGACGCCTTCCAGACGGCTAGTTGGACGTTTTGTGTATACCCCTGTGTTCTGTGACTGGGACTGGGCTTGGAAGGGACTACAAAATAAATGGAAAATTATGAACAAATCAAGAAATTTCACCTTATCGTATCTCGAGTCTTATTTGACCAATGCTCACTGAAAAATTATTATATTAGAGAAGGAGAAAACAAACCCGTGCAATGAGAGAAATTCAAAGCCATGCCTCCAATGCAATGAAAGCGCCCTATAGGTAATCCATGCGGCAACCATAAACTATACAGCCGAAACCCAAACCCTCGCTTGAAATAAAACTCCCATGTAAGTCAAAAGCAGACTGAATACTCATTTGATGTCAAAGGACATGCCATCTTATCTATCGTACTCTTGCCTTTCCTCCCCACCCTTTTCTCCTCTCTCCCCCTTCTTCCTGTCTCAAATATCTATGAGAATCCAAAACCCTTGGAGTTCTCCAGAGCCATCTCCAGCCGTTCTTGAAGCACGTCACGATCGGGATACTCGGGCAAGAGCAGCGTGCCGTAGCATGTGTACGCTGTTGGCAAATGGCCGCCCACAGCTTCTTCCTCGCCGTTGCGCTGGATCACAAACTGAATCGTCTTGGCGCCGCCTACCGGCATCCGGTCGCTCGCTGTCACAAACTCGAGCAGCTTGCGCTTCATTGGATCGCCAAACTCAGACACGATAGACCAGAAATCGCGCACCGTCGCGTGGCTCGAGTCCCATCCCACGTACCGTGCGTGCTGCCGCAGCTCGTCAATGTCAATGTCCTGCTGGCCTTCGAGAATGGATTGCAAAAGCCCGGGTGTGAGCAGTTTTAGAGACTTGGGGTGCAGGCACTTGCGGAAGCCACGCGCAAACGCCTCGTACTGAGCGCGGACCGACGTGTCTGTGAGGTAACGGATGTAGTCGGTAACATAGGCGTTGCGGTTCTCGCTTGTCACCATCGGGGCGTCGTCGCCAGGGTTGCCGTCGGTCAGTGATTGGGTTGATGCTGCATTGGGAGCTTCCGCGGGCTCGGGCCCAGTAGGGGTAGGGGTGGCCGTCTCCGAGTTACTTTCAGGCACCGCTCTCGACAGGACACTCTCGCGGATATTTGGCCAAGATGCGCAGTCGTCTTTCATAACGCGGGAAACCGACTGGCCAAACATGTCGACCGAAAACTCGTATGTAAGCACAAACACATCCTCAACGGCACCATCTTGCTCGTTCCATTCCAGGAGCGTTGTCAAACCGCTTGCTAGGTCAGGCCATCCGTCCGAGATGTGGTGCAGCTCGTTGACGGGCTCGCCAAGCAGTTTACGGTAGAGCGCCTTGGGGAAGGTGACCGGCAGCGGAATGCCGTTGAAAAGAGCGAGCGACACCAGCAGGCCAATCAACTCAAACTTCCAGTCGGCCTCCAGCGTTGTTGGATTGAACCAGGCCATGTGGGTCCGGCTGTCGACTGTAAAGGCGCCATAGTCGGGGTTCAGGGCCTCCGCAATGGCCAGGCGGAAGAACTCTTGCTGTACGCCACCTGAATCGATACCTTCTTCACCACTGCCCTCGCCAAGACGGACCTTGAGGGGCCGAAGGAGCTCGCGCTGTTCCCGGCGCCACAGCTGGTCAAAGGCGTCCTGGAGAATATTGTTGCGGTCGATAGCGAGGACGAGGTACTTGGTCGAGGCCATCTTGAGGCGGTCCTGCAGGATCTTTTTATGGTGTGTGGTAATAACCAGGCTTCCGGGAGATACAATCGCATTCATACGGCTCGCAAGAGAGCTGGACTCTTCGAAAGAGCGGCTCATGCGTGAAAAATTGATGGCACGGAAGTATGTCACGAGTGAGGTCGGGCTGAACATAAAGGGAAAGTCGAGAAGGTGGCGTTGCTTCCGCGTGGACGTGAACGACAGCCATGCAATCGGAATTTCAATCTCGTCCAGTCGTTCAGCAAAATATTCTGAACGGAACTGGACATCGCCGATGAGAAGAGCCTGGCGCTTTTCGTAGATAGCAGAAATGAGCGCGAGAGCACCGCCAAAACGACCCTCGCCAGGGACAATGGGCGAGCCATTCCACTCGTCAAGCATTACTGAACGGGCCCAGTCCAAAAGCAGAGTGGGCACTCTGGTCTCGTGCAGCGTACGGTCAGTGAAGGAAAAATTGAGGATGTAGGCGGCGTCCAAGTTGAGGAAATCCAGCTGTGAAAACAGTGGCGCCAGTATGTCCGATGTAGCCGTTGTCGTTGTCGTCGCAGCGTTTCCGTTGAAAGTGCGTTGTGCTGCAATAGCTGAGAACAAGAGGCGGGCAAGACGCAATGCCAGATCATTAGAAAACGCATCGTCGTACTGGAGACACAGCTCGGCGGGCTGTCTAGCAACAAGGCCACTGCCAGCAAGACTGAGGCCCTGCGAGCGAATGCGAGACATATCGTAGAGCTGCGTCTCATTCTTAACAAGTGGCGCAACCGCAACGAGTGCGTGCAAGCAGATGGACATGAGCATCCCTGCCTCAACATCAGTGAGCAGCTCTTTCTGCTTGCTCTGTGGGAGATTCACATCTGGCAGCCGTTGTGCCAAAAGCGTCTTGGTGGGCGTAAGTAGAGACCCAGCCGCAACCCACAAGCTGTGAAGCACGAGGCTCGGCGCAACACGTGTGAGTCGGAGCATACAGTACCAAAGGGTTTGTGTATCGTACAGCTGGTCCTGCTTCGTGAACGAGGAGATAAGGGCATGGGGATCACTCAAGACGTAGAAGAGGCTCTGCTCAACAAACAGGCGCCACTCCTGAGTAAGATGTCCATGCCGTTGGCCCTGTTGCTTCGGTTTCCGTTTAAGAGGAGCCGAGCGGCTGCCTCGAGACTGTTTGTGGAACTGCTTAACCACAGGTGGCTCAAGCATGTGCGTCTCCTGCGTGAAGTCATCCTGCAAAACATCGCACACAAAGTCCACAACCTCGGCGTTCAGCCGTGTCAATGTCTGCGGGAGCATGGCGTCAAGGGTAGCATCGTCGTCGGCATTGGCATCGACATCAGCCTCCCCATCATCGTCGTTTGCGGCAGACGACTGGTTCGACGAAGAGCGGTCTGGGGAGAGAGAGCGGGAGGACGATGACCGCGACTGTGGCAGGCTCGTATCACTACCGCTGTGCATTAAAATCTCGGTCTGCGTCCGTGCCGTCTTCGGTGTCGTTTCCAGCGATGCCTTGAGAGGTGGCATCTTTTCCAATGTCACACTGTCGAAGAAGCCTGCGTTGGACAGCTGGGAGATGGGGCGAATATTGTTAGGGGTCGGGTTCTTAAGCGATCTCGGCGGCGGCGGAATACTGTTAAGGTTGTCACCCTGGACACCTGGCAAGAGGGGAGAGCGGACTCCCGCGTTGTCGTCGGAGTCTGCCGCAAAGGGGTCCACGGAAAGCTTCCGCTGCGATTGTAGTGAGGATGTCGATGCGCGCATACGAGCGCTGGCATTGCGCACTGCATTTCCGCTTGTGTTGGCAGTCGTGTCTGCGTCTGCGTCTGTAGGTTCGTCTGAAGGCGATATGGGAGGTTGCTGGTCCTCCGTTTCCGATGGCTCTTTTGGGGCGTCCGCAGAGGTATCGACATCTGCCTCTGCCTTTTCGGGGAGCACCTCGGGGGTAGGCGGGTGAGATTGATCTGACGCGTGGCCGGATACTGATCCCTCAGATGCGACTGGAGTTTCCTTCTTCAAGATCGTCTGGGGCCAGCCCTGCATGATGCCAGCTGCCTCGGTCATCGCCTCGACGCCAGAAGGCGTCAGCCATTCAAGCATCCGAAATGCCACCGTGCCAAACATGTTGGCGGCCAGAGATCTGTAGTCTTTGTTTACTGGCCGGTCCTTGGCTGTAAACTTCGCCTCGAGGCCGCTGTCGTTGCGAGTGGCAGCAATAAACGCTTGAGCTGTTGCCGGTTTTGAAGACTGTTCTGGTTGTGACCTCTCTTTCTTTGCCTTGTCTGTCTTCGCCGGCTTCTCTGTATTATCCGTCTCCGCCTTCGCCCTATCCGATTTTGGACTGTCTGTGCCTCGTGTGCTGGTCCTAGAGCTCTTAGACATCTTTGTTGGCCGGTTCGACGAGCTGCTACGGCCAAGTCCGGTAGGAGACGACTTATAACCTCCTGTACCACCGAAGTCGTGGTTTGGCGGGAAGGACTTTGGCGCGAAGTGGAGCGTGTTTAATGCTGTTGGTCCTGTACGAGGAAGTCTCAAAGTCGCGCAGAGGCCAGCCTCTGCGTTGTTCTGGCTGGCGAGGTGGACGGCAAGTGTGCGTGCGCTTGTCGCGTTGTATCTGCGAAGGGGTGCTTTCCCGGCGAGTCGTGCGCGGGCGGTCAGGCATGTCGATTTGATGCAAGTGGCCGAGTTACAGCCCTCACGAAGCTGGACAATGTACCTGAAAACGATTAGTTAGATTGGAAACAGGAAAAGAACGAAGAGCATATGAAAAGGAAAACGGCAACCCACAGTTGAACGATCAGTTGAAAGTGGTGGCGCCGGCTGGCCTGGTGAATAGCGTAGACCCGGCGGGGGTTATCGACCACATCGACCAGCTCACGCAACTCGGCCGGCGCGTCCCAAGGCAACCTCGCGAACGGGGCCTCCTCCCACAGGCCGGCAAGGAGTTCCACATCACCACTGCTACTGCCGTCTCTGCCGCCGTGTGCGGACGGCCGTGGCGCCTGGCTCGTCATGGGGCGTCCGTTCAAAGGTCAGTGGGAAGTGAGAGAAAGGGGCCAAGTCATGTCGGGAAGGCGCAGGGAGAGCTCGGGGTGAGGGAGGTATAACGCGTGGGCGTTCGTGGTGGGCCGTTCGGACGGGATGTCGATTCGGCTATGTGTGAGGATAGGTATGTGTGTCGATGCAGCAAGGATTAATGTTGTCAAGTGTCGTGGAATGTCACGATAATCCGACTTAAAATCGATGTTGGATCGGGGTTTGAAGATCGAAGGAATGCCGGATGGAATGGTCGGGATGCGGTCGGCCGAGACAAGAGCCGCGGATGCAAAAAGATGGAGAGTACGGGTGAAAACGATGCGGTAAATAGGATGCTGATGCCCTGATGATGCAAAATTGAGGTTGTTTTGTTGATGTTTGATGGCAAAAGGTTGAAAGGGTCGAAAGAGACGATGTATCGTCAGCCTTGGGGTCAAACGGGGGAAGGAGAGACGGGCTGGGGTGCTTGCCGCCGTTGTGCTGGGCTGACTGGTCGGCGGAGACGTGCCTGCAAAAGAGGAGTTTCGGGCGCCAGACAGGCAGAATGACCCCAAAAGAGAAGTAGCGCGCCTGAGAAGCAGACATGGGCGGAAGTGCTGGTGCACGGACCAAGCGGCAGTAAAACCGCCCCAAGAGGCGAATTATGACCTATTATGATGGCGAGGAAGGCTCGAATGGCTCTGGTTGGGCAGGCTCGCAGGCACGCGAGAGTCTGTCGCATTACAGGCAGGTGTGTTTGAACTGGGCAGACGCTCTCAGGAAGGTGCAATGTGCAACTTCACACCATTTCCATACTTTCTCTACGTAAACGGAAAGGAAGCACTAGGGCATGGTTTGTGCAAAAGGATCGCGCCTTCTCGGCAGCTGGTAACATCTGCCACACGGTTGCACCTTCCCGGCTTAAAAAACAGCCGCAAATACACATTCTCACGGAATCCGATTGGTCTTGCCTGGTCACGGTGACAATTTTGGCAGGTGGGTGGGAAGGGCCTGCCTTTTTCCAATGGGTTCTTTATCAGAATGAGAAGGAGCTCTTTCGTAAAGTGACAGTAACAAAATTCCACAGCAAAAGGCATCTCTCCTCTTTCCCATTTGGTCATGAATGTGATGTATTTGATGTGGGAGGCATTCAGGCATCCCAAACCCATTAAACTGCCAACACAGATCGCAGCCCAAACGGCCCTAAAGCCCCCAAAGGCCCCACCTTCTAGAAGCCTTCCTATCCACTAAGAGAGGCCGATAAAGAAATCCTGCATGATGGAACTTTTTTATTTTTGACATTTTTTTGTCCCACCCAATTTTTTGTCACAGTCGCTCCTGCCAAAACTTTTGAACGTCGTACCTTCCCCTCCTTACTTTTCCCTCTTGTTTTTGACATTTGTGACAACAGTTTTAGATTTCAGTCTTCTTTAACTTTATTCCTTTTACACAATTTTCTCCTACCATTTGCACCTGATTCTACAGTTATCGCAGCATTATTCTCATTCGACAACGACCCACGACAGATCACAGACCCTTGACACTTTTCATCATCGCGGGGTTCGCTGTACCCACTCGTCTACGACAGTATCGACAAGAGCCTCAATCGAGAAGATTGCCTCGTTTTGCTTCGTTTCTCTGCTTGGCAATTGTGACTTTCTGCCTTCAGTCGGCTTCTGGCTCCCATTTCGATATCTTAGTCATAAGCGGCGCGGAGAATACGTCAGAGACGGCGTTCCCATAAGAAGATCTAGCACCCACAAATTTTCCTGCTATATTTTCCTTCCAGCGTCAGTGGCGAAATCGTTTGTTTCGACCTACAACCATCTCGACAAAACTGTCACACCGACAATTCTCCCCATCAAGAGCTGATCAACAGCACACCGACCATCAAATATGACAACAATAGCAGGCGGCCGGCCCGCCACCAAGCCGGCAGACGAAGCCTCGACGTCCACGACGCACCAATTCAGCTGCAACTCGTGCCAGGTTGCATTTCGCAATGCCGAGCTGCAGAAGAACCACATGAAGGGCGAGTGGCATCGGTACAACCTGAAGCGCCGCGTGGTGTCGCTGCCGCCGATCACGTCGGATCAGTTTGCCGAGAAGGCGCTGCAGAACCGGGCTGGCGCGGCGGCTGAGGCCGGCCGTGTCGGTTACGAGCGCAGCTGCGACGTTTGCCAAAAGACATACTTTAGCGAGAACTCGTACCAGAACCACATCAACAGCCAGAAGCACAAGTCCAAGGCGGCCAAGGCGGGTTCCAAGAAGGGCAAGGGCGGCAAGGCGCAGGTGGACGATGCGGCCAGCACGGTCATAAGCTCGACGTTTTCGCTCGGCGAGCCGACGCATAAGGTGCAGCCCGGCCCTGCCGACACAGAGACCGAGACGGTGGGCTCTGAGGCCGAGGAGGAGTTCTCACATGTTGTGGAGGGCCTGAAGAAGACGACGGTCGAGGAGCAGGGCACGTCGCCCGTTAAGCGCCCGGCCAACCCTCGTCTTTCGGCGGCTGCCCAGCGCAAGGGTGAGCACCCTCTGGACCCGGAGACCGGCGACGAGGGGGAGGAAGAGGTGGCAGACGAAGAGTCTGGTGCCCCCGCGGCCAAGCCGTCGGAGCCTGCCCACTCGCTCAAGCTGTGTCTGTTCTGCAACTACGCATCGCCGACGATTGCGCTCAGTGTGGCCCACATGGGCCGGTTCCACAACATGTTCATTCCGGAGAAGCAGTACCTTGTTGACCTGGAGGGGCTGCTGAGCCATCTGGAGACGCGGATCCGCGACGACCATGCGTGCATTACATGTGGCAAGGTGCGGGGCGACGTGTTTGCGGTGCAGACGCACATGCGCGATAAGGCGCACTGCAGCATCCCGTACATGACGCTGGAGGAGCAGGTGGACATTGGCGATTTCTACGACTTCCGCGGCACGTACTCGGACAGCGACCCCGAGGACGAGGAAGACGATGAGGATGACGACGACAGCGACGACGAGGATGGCGAGAAGAAGAAGAAAATTGGCGCCGCCAAGCTCGGCGCTAAGCGTGCAACCAAGACGACGACGGCTGATGGTAGCGACATCACCGGCGAGGAGGAGGAGGACGGCTGGGAGACGGACAGCTCGGCATCGTCGCTGGACTCGGCGGACCTCACTGCCGTCCCGGCCGACAACCACATCCACCAGTACGAGCGCCTCGACAAGCACCCGCACCACACACAGACGGATCCCCGGGCTCATCACCAGCCGGACGGATGGCACTCGCACGCACACAAGCACAACCACGCCGTGTACTACGACGAGCACGAGCTGCACCTACCGTCGGGCCGGTCGGTGGGCCACCGGTCGCTGAACCGGTACTTCCGCCAGAACCTGCACAACTACCCGTCGCTGGCGGAGCAGGAGAAGCAGATGCAGCTGGCCATCGAAGCCGGCGTGGAGTTTGAGACGGAGGAGGAGAACGACGAGGATCAGGCGGCGATCTCGTCGGCGGTGGCGCGGCGCACAAAGGCAGCCCAGGCGCGTGCCGTGTCGACGCGTCCTGCTCCTCGCAACACGATGGGTCTGGCGGGCGTGACGGACAAGGCCAAGGCGAACTTGCTCAAGGTGGAGCGGCGGCACGAGCTGGCGCAGCAGATTGCAGCCGATAAGGGGCGGATTAAGTTCAGCGCCAACTCGATCGGCCAGAGCTTCCGCTTCCTTGGCCGGACGTGAGTTCCGGGGTCCTTTTTGGCTTGATGGTCTCTTTTGTTCTTAGACCTTTTCTCTTCTTCTTCTTCTTCTTCCGTTGCATTCGTGGAGTTGCTAGAGTTTGTTCTTTCTTTACGGTCTTTCTACGATTGCCTTGGTTTCTTTGATTTCTATTACTCCTTCTCACTTTCTTTATTCGTTTTATTCTTTTACTCTTTAACTCTTTTTATACTTTTTGATTCCTGTAATACCTTAACGGTATATTTTATGACTATTTTCTTATGTTCCCACGAATACGGTTGCCAATGCAATGACAGGGTATTACGTTTGGAGGAAAAGGACGGATGAGGCCACGAGATAGGACTCGGGTGGGCTTTGGGTGGATGAGGATAAATAAAAGTTACAATATATGCTTATTCAATACGGGGAGGTCGTCCATTATGCTGCTATACAGTGTCCATTTTGAATCATCTCCGCTGTAACCGCTCCTTATTTATTGCCAGCCCATCTCAGGGCATTCTTGACAAACTTGCTCTCGTGGACATGGAGGCGAAGCCGTTTGCCGTAGAAATAGAGGAAGAGACCCCAGAGAGCACCGACCGAGTTGATCATGCCGATAATAAAGAAGACCTGCACAGGGCCAGAACGGACAAGCCAGTCGTGGATAAAGAAGCCGGCAGCAAACGTCAAGACGCCCTTGGCTAGCGTGACAATGGCATAGCCGTCCTGGGCATACTGGCGATGGCAGTCGAGAAGATAGGCGTTGGAAACCAGGGACAAGACCTGGCCGCCAAAGGCCGAGAGGCCGAAGAAGAAGACGGGGGCAAACCAGTGGATTTTGTTGTGGACGGCAAGGCCAAAGCCCCAGTAGCCGGCCAGATTGGCGAGAAACGCCGGGATGCACAGAATAATACGGAATTCCGGCTCATAGACGCCCTTGTTGCGGCGAGACAGCTTGACGGCAAGCCAGTCCGTGACGGGCCCAGGCACGAGATTTCCGAGAACATCGCCGACAAAAGGAGACAAGACAGTCAGACCGATGTGGCCAGTGCTGAAATTGTAGGGAGCGGCACCGAAAATGCTGGAAAGACTGAGAGACGTGGCAATCGAGAAAGCAACCGTGCAGGCATAGCAATACGCAGCCCAAGCAACGCCGGGGAGGAGAAGAGTGGCAAAGGGAGAAAGGAGCGAGCGGATGTAGCTCTCGTGGCTGAAACGGCCGTGATAAAGATGGAGTGAGTGGAGGTATGACTCAGGCTTTTCCGAAGAGGAACTCGGGCCGCTTTCTTCATCGTTGACGTTGTTTTTGTTGGCGACGACTGAGGACTGTTGCGGTTTTGTCTTTTCGTCTGATTCTTGGATCTCACCGTCGCTGGAAGACACATTTCCGTCCGTGATATCGATCTCGAGCGTCTTGGAACGGTTGTAAGCCGTCTCTGGGACGAAAAAGAAAAAGACAACGGCAAATGCGGCGGTAAAAATAACGGCATATCGGAAAGCCCAGATATAGCTCTGGTGGGCAACAATCTGGGCAGCAATGGCCTGGCCGAGAGAATTGCCTCCGCTTAACGAGACGTGCCAGAGAGCCAAGTGGAAGCCGCGTTGGTGGACGAAAAAGATATCACCGACGCTGGAACTGACGAGATATTCGACGGGAGAAGAAAAGAAACCAAAGAGAGCGCGGCCGGCGTAAATGTATTTCATGTTGGCAGGATGGGCGAGGATAATGCCGTAACCAATGACGCTTCCAATAGTAGAAGCAAAGATGACTAAAAGAGAGTGGTTAGTAGATTTTGCCCGAGGACAATTGATAAAATAATAAAAAGAAAAAAAGAAAGAAAAGAAAGAAAGAAAAAAACAGAAGAACATACCTGGCCTCTTTCCGTAGATTCTTGCCAAAGGAGCGGACAGAATGGCACCGATACCGAGAAACAGGACAACCAGACTGGATGAACGTGTCATGTCGGTGACGCTCGCACCAATTGTCTTGGCCATGGACGTGGCTGCGGGGTTGAGGAACTGGCTGACGCCCGAAGCGAGGGCAGCGCCAAAGGAGAGAATATAGCTGACATACAGCTTCTTTCCATGTGACCAGTCTGAGGGTTGAGGGTTGTCAGTGTGATCTTGATGTGTTTGAAGAGCCACTATCCTCATGTCAACGTACTTAACGGATCATTTGGAGAGTCGGAAGGCTGTGGAGCCAAGACAACGTCGGCGTGACGGCCAGTTCCGTGTTTGAGGTTGGCCGTTGAGCGAAGGGTTGCTTCGTCTTCTCCCTCGAGCTGCACCGTGCCCGGGACTTCCTTGGAGCTGTCCCTTGGCTCAAGAACACCGAGGCCCATGATGATGATAGTTGCTGGAAGATACAAGGTAAAACTGACGAGAATAAAATCAAAGAGGGATACAGTGAAGATCGACAATTGACGATGCACGCTGATGCACGTTGATGCAAGTTACTTATATGTTTGCACTTCACACTTTAGGAACACGCTCTGATGGAATCTAGACGCGCCACAAAATCAAAATCAATTCCTGCAGTCAATAGATCCAAGCTCGCCATCCTGGTGTATTAAACGTGATGGCCCTTGTCTGTTGACAGGAGCATTTATTGCCACTGATCCTGGTAGAAATGGAGACAAAAAGGAGACATTGGGAAACAAAGGAGACAAGAAGGATATTCCCGTGCTTCCGTGCCTGTCATTCCCTGACCTGAATCGCCGAGCAGGGATAAAAACGAAAGAAAGGAAGAGACGTTGAGTGAGGCCGTCTTGTTGACGGCGGTGCCATTTTGGGTTAGTCTGGTTTGCCTCCTTTTTTCATCGCCGAAGATGCTCTGCCACACAGAAGAAACTGACGACCTTCCCCAGAGAGTTGCATCCCAAGTAAAGACGCCATCGACAGGAACAATCAGTCCAGGCAGTTACTTATTCTCTTTTCAGTGTTGGTTCGTTGGCACATATTTTCTTTGGATATTAAATTCGGATGACTTAGTACGGTATGTTACGTTTACTTTCTTTTTTGTTCTTTTTTTTTTTTTTTTTTTTTTTTTTTTTTTTTTTTTTTAAAATAATTTTAAATAAAAAAAAAAAAAAAAATAAATTTTGTTTTTTTTTTTTTTTTTAATATTATATTTTATTAAAAATTTTTATATATTTAAATTATTAAATA